>JARBWK010000010.1:19516295-19534441 GCA_030556195.1 Anolis apletophallus | reverse complement strand
CGGTAGATCTTTCTGCCGACAGTGTCGAACCTCTTTCCTTCCTGGTCAGAGGGGGTCGTGGACTCTCGGCCCGATGACTGGGAGGAGGTGACGATCATCGAGTTGGGTGTCGGATGATCGTGTAGCCATTCCTTCTCCCTCTCGTCAATCTTGTACCATGCCTCGATCCGACCCGACGTGGGTGGGATGGTCGACGGGGTCTTCCAGGACGCCTTCACCACCTCTTCCAGTGGTTCCAGCATGGGAAGGTGTGGTTGAGCCGCGTCCTCGACCTGCACCCTGCTGAAGACGGGCAGGCGCTGGACCTTCTGGGGACATACGTCTGCATGCCCAGAGACCTTGCCATCCGGCCGACTTGCTCGCCGAAGGCCTTCGCCGAGTCTGTCGGTGAGGAAGACGGCTCCATCTCACAGCCTCTGTGGGAAGGCGTTCTGTCCATGTTGAGGGACAAGATGGACCCCAATCTCACCGATCGAGGGGCCTCGCCTTCCTCGACCTCATCTCCCGACCATGGACGAACCACTTCCGGTTCAACCGGAAGCTGGGACGATGGCGGCACCCTCGATGTAGAAGGGCCCGCGGTCACCACCGTCGATGGAGGGAGCGTTCGGGCCGCCGGGGCCATGGCGAGCCTCGTGGTCTGTCTGCCTTTCTCGGGCGACGTCACGAAGAGTTGTCGGACTGAGGGCTGAGCCAGGGGAATCCGGACGACTGTCTGGACCGATTCCTCCGGCGAGATGGTCTGGTGCTCTGCCCCTGTCTCCACAGCGAGAACCGGGGCAGGTGGTGACGGACACGACGCCGATGACGATGACGTCAGAGTCCTGCGTCTCTTCGGAGATGGTGGTCTCGAGGCTGCGGCCTCCAGAGGCTTGCCCGAGTCACAGGAACCAGGCCTCTGGTCTGGGCTCTACGGGCTTCCTCGCTCGACCTCCGGAACGCTATTTCCATAGCTCTGTTGGAGGGAGTCTTCGAGATGGCCGACCTCTGGGAGAGGCCTGACGCCATCGAGCTCGTTGATGAGCGGCGAGGTGGAGGCAGCTGGACCGTCTCGGAGGTCACGGTGCAGGGCCTCTTCGACACCGAAGTCTTCGACGAGACAGACTTCATGCCCTTCTCCTTCCGTGGACGCTTCTTCCCGGCCGGGTGAGCGGTCGACACGGATGGGGCCGGAGCAGCCGCCCCGGACCCCAAGGAGGTAGATGGGACAGCCGTCGCCATCTCTGGAGGGCAGAGAGCACGCTCCGTCAGGTAGGCCTGAAGCCTCCGGGCTCTCGCTCTTCTGGTGTGCGACGAGAAGGCCTGGCAGTGTCGGCAGGTCGGAACGACGTGTCCCTCCCCGAGACACTGAAGGCACTTCGAGTGACCGTCGCAATCCGGGATCTTGCTACCGCAGGATGAACACTTCTTGAAACTGGTTGTGGACATGCTATGCTCACACAACCAGCCGTATTTCCGATGTTGCCCAAGTGGCGGAAAACAAAGGAATGGGGTGGGCACGCATGGAGGCGCCTTTTATGCCCTCTGGGCCGGCTGGGCGGAGCTACCGCCAAAACTTTTCAAACTGGGAAAGTTTCCGTTGGAAGCCCGCGCTGGCGCGCAAACTTCATAAGTGTGCATTCACAGAGCTCTCGAAGAAGAACAATGGGTATAAGAAGAGGTAAAATTCAAACCGAAGTATTCTGACTGTGGTCCCTCCTCAAACTGCAAAAGGCTCTTCTCTGAGCCCGGGAAAAGCCAAAACCCCGGGCACAGCGTTTGCTGCCTGGGTGCACACACATACATATTCTTTGGGGTGGGATTTGCTGCAGAATCCGGGCTCATAGAGAAGATTCTGCAGCAAATCCCCCCCCAAAGAATATGTATGTTTAGTGCTATAAAAAAGGGAGTATTTAACTTGGCCCTCACGGTGGTCAAGGAGTTGCTATTCTGGTTCGTGATCCTGTGTTCCTGTCTTCGTGTATCTTTGATCCTGGTTCGAGTTACTCCTGCTGCCGTGTACCTCTTGACCTTCGCTGTGACTACTCTCCTGACGACCCTGGCAAGTCTTCTCCTTTCTCATCTGTCACTCTCCTACCCTACGACCTTTGGACTGGCTGTTGGACCTCTCTTCGTGTATGCCCCCCTGTTGGACAACGCAGACGGACGTCTTGTGTTTGTTTTGAGTTTCTTCTCCACAGCATTTCTTTTTGGGCTTTCCTGGGATTTTTGTGGTTTTTAAAGCCGGACTTGGCTATTTTTTGTTAGTCCTCCTCCCATTTGTTGTTCAAATAAACTTTTGTTACCTTTTTAACTCCTGGACTCAGCTCCTTACGTCTCTGTGCCATAACACATATATTAGTAGCCTCTACATATCCACAAATTCTACTATCCAAATCTTGAAATTCTTCCCCTCTAAAATTTCAAAAAGCAAAGCTTAATTTTATCATTTTGTGTAAGGGACATTATTTTATTATGCCATTGTATATAAAGGGAGTTGGTGATCCATGACTTTTGGTTTCCATGGAACTCCTGAAACGAAATGTTCAGTGTACACTCCTGCAAATACAAGGAGGTAGCTCAAAGGTAAAAGTCATATGACCAAGGGGTGTACATAATCCATTTAAAAATACATTTTCAGTTCCATTTCACTTCAAGTAGTTTCAGAGTGAATGCATCATGCAATTTTCTTGGCAAGATTTGTTCAGAGCAAGTTCATCTTTGTCTTCTTATGAGGTTGTGAGAATTTGACTTGCCCAAGGTCATCCAGGTCTTTTCTATAACTAAGCAGGGAAGCACTTCATGGTCTCTTCTGCCAGAAGTTGATCATAGAATTGTGCTGGAGGATCTGCAAATGTCTGGAGTGAACATCTTTTTGATCGTTTGTTGGGCAGCCCTGGAAGCAGTGGGAAAAAACAGCAATCAGTGAACAATAAAATCCACAAATGCTTAACCTACAAATGTAGAGGGATGACTATTTATGTCTTTTAAAAAAACAGAAAAGAGAAGGTCTTCCAGGTCAAAGCTAGAGATGGACTTTGCAGCATCATCAGCATAATCTAGTTTACAATACTGCAGAAGTCCCAGACTCTGTTGGAAGGGACTTGGATTAGTGACGCAAAACGGCTTCTACTGCACAGACAGAGCTTAATTAATGAAAAAGGCCTGGAGCAGTTCCAGTGATTCACTGAAAATGGAGGCAATCCCACAAAATAAAAGCCTGTCACAGCAAAAGAAAATGAGGAAGGTCTGACTGGATCATCAAACTAATAAGGGATGCTTAAAGCAGACTCCACGGAGCCAAAACATGGCTTTGAGAGCCCTCACAATGACCTTGTATGGGGATGTAACTGACCAAATGAATAGAATGATGTGATATGATCTACTCCCATTTTTAAACATTAAGAGGTTGTTTTTCCTTTAAGGATTAGAAGAATGGAGCTAAAAATAGGCCAGTGCTTTCTGAAATGTGCATATTACATTCTAGTATGTTTTAGTTGTTGCAGATAATAAAGTCAGAATCTGGTATAGTTCAACAGAAAAGGTGACAGACATTACATTTCCAAAGTCTTTCCCCACTCCCACTTCCCTTTATGTACTTTTTATAAACAGGTTCAGAAGATGCTCAGCTGGCTCTGTGTGAGATACCTGAGGGCAGTTCCACACAGGGCTTTAACCCCCACCCAATCAGCTTTCTTGAACTGGATTAGACCCAGGTTGAAGTCCACACACCTCCCTCCAACACCCGCACTTTCCTGGAGGGGTTCCAGATGCCCTGCTGGGCCTTCCAGCAAATCACCCTAACACACCCCCCCCCCCCCGCTCCGAAAAACCTTAACAAAAGAAAATAACTTACTCAGCTAACACTCCCCCTTCTCTGGAGCTTTCCTGGTGCATAGAAATCACACGCAAGGAGAAGGGGGGGTAGGAGTCATTTTTCTCCTCCCCCCTTCTTCTTGCACATCATTTCTACATGCCAGGAGAGCTTCTGAGAAGAAGAAGTAGTGGATAGGTAAGTTATTTTCTTTTTTAAAGGCTTTTAAAAGTGGTCTTGGGAGGAGGTGGGGTATGTCTTGGGTTTGCTGGGCTCCAGGAGGCCAATAAACTCAAGACAGCTGTGTGGATTGGGACTGGAAGTCATGCGACATGATCCTGGGCTGTCAGGCCCCAGCTTGGTCCCATATTCCAGCCAGACCGAAGCCATGTTAATTCCAAGATGTCAGCTAGGCCTGAGAGCAAACCTCTCTGTGAACCTTTGTGTCAACCAACGGTCAAGGGCAAGCACAGCCTTCCTTCTTCCCAGGCTGATAAGAAGTGCTGGTACCGCAAGAGCTGGCTGCCTCCCCAGCTCCCAGGTGCTACTACTAATGAGCAAACATTCCTTCACTCCTCAGAGGGCAAGGGAGGTCCAGACCCACAGACTGTCCATGGGAAGAAGTTCCGACGCAGTGTGCGTCTTTTAGAAAAATGCCAAGGAAAACCTATTTAAGCTGCTTCCTGTTGGCTCTCAATATCTCTCGCCAATGTTCAGCTTTCCTTGCCAAGTCTACGTACTCTAGTTCCAGCCTGGGCCGGTGGGCCTTCAAGTCCTCATACTCAAGTATTTGCCAAGCCTTTGTTGCCAGAGACTTAGCCCATTGGGGCATCAAGACTATTTCTTCCTTTTTGAACCTTTTACTCTTTGGACTATTGCATTGCAATACTAGATGCTGAGAGCATCAAAGGACTATATTTTTATCTCTTTACTTCTTTTCACTTATTTTAAATAAAGCATTTAATCACGGCTGGTCTCAAGTGGTTTACTGAGGGATCCTTCAGGTCTAAGGCGCAACACGGGCCCAATCCACACAGCACCTGCAGATGGAAAGACCTGGATCTTCTGAAAGACTCTGATTTTTCCAGCTGTCAAATTACTTTGGGACAAAGCAATGTTGTCCTGCAGGGTTTTCCTATTTTGTCCCAAAGGAATTCATTTGTACGTGAGGTGCCATTTGAACACCGCACATGAAAATGCAGGAGGGCACGCATTTTGTGTGCTGTCTGGATGCACCCTGAGATCAAGTTTCTTCTTGCACCCATTTATGTACCTATTGAACTTGCACACCAAGATCATGTAAGTGTGTACATAACTTATTGTAAGGATTCAAAATGAAATATTTTACAAGTTGGTGAACAATTGAGATATAAATCTAGGCACTAGATTTCTTTCCCTGGCTTTCAAATAACAACTAGAGTCATGAATGCCAGAGATACATATTTTCCCATATAGCCTTTCTAATTCTACCCCCCCCCCCCCCACACACACACACTTTCTTTTTCTCCCTGGGCCCTTCTATATAAGAAACTTTCCCTAATATTGGATACAATGCTCATAGTATATATCATGGTCATAATTCTGGACACTTAGCATTTATAGAATTCTTGCACTGTGCCTCACTGAAACTCTTTTTATAGCTTTCTGTGCATATTGTCTTGAAGTATGTCTTCTACAGGGCTGCTCTTAAGAGTCTTTAGAATTACTTCCTCAAATGCAGCAGGCTAGCTCCCTTGTTAACTCCATAGCTGGAGATCTGCTGAAACAGTTGTTTTGATTTCATAGCCCATGCCTTCCATTTCTTTCCTCTGGTCTGTCATAAAGTTACAGGATTTCTCACCACCCTGCACACAGACCTCAGTGAGGATAAGAGGCAGTTGAGACTGCTAGCATTGACCTGTTCTGGCCTGTTCTTTGTGGTAGAAATTATGTCTTTAATGATACAATAATAAACACTGGATATGTCTATACTGGTTGCCAAGCCTTAGCTCTGACTTAGTACTATATTATGGCAGTGATCAAAGGAAAATAAAAAGCAAACAACTTTGAAGATGTTGGAAAAACATCCTGGATGAAGTTTGGATCATTCCTAAGAATGCAAAAAAAAAAATGCCTTGCTGGGTAAGATCAAAGATCCATATCATCCATCAGTTGCCAAAATGTTTCCGGTCTGAATTCAGAGTACTGGTAATGATATTTAAAACTCTAAACAGAAAGGGGACTGTGAGAATGGAGATCTGTTGGGGGGTGGGATCCTTCTCTCTGTCACAATATGTTGTGAGAGGACACAAGACTGAACTTTTTGTACTACAACACCCCAGGTACTAAATATCCTTCCCCTTGAGGCCCAATTGATGCCAATATTACCATCATTTTGATGTCAAGTGAAAACATGGAAACTCACTAAAACCTTTGGGTTCTAATTAGTTTTATGCAACCCCCTTGTTCCATGTACATGGCATTTAAACATTTTAAAACTAATTAAAACTATTTGAACCCTTTAATAGGTTAATATTTTAAATATGTTTTCAGCCTTTAAATTCATTTTATATTTCAATTGTTTCAATTAGGTTGTTTTTATTTTATGCTACCTGGAAATCTTTAGATAAAGTGTGAGACATAAATATTTGAGTGGAAGAACTGATTAATGAACTCAGACAGTTCATTTATTCTGGGCCTTTTCATCCAAGGGCACAGAAAGGAAACTCCACGAGAAATCTGAAAACACCAATTATCCTCCATTGTTTTCTGTCTCTGCCAGCCACTGGAGATTACATTTAGTTCTCCTAACTAGTAGGCACTGTCCAAAGGCCTACCTACCAAGAATGTGTCTATCCCTTCAACTGAGGACCCAAGCTTCTTTGACGCCATGACTCCCAGAATGTCAAAGCAAGTTATTTAGTAGATCAAGTAGTATCTTAGTAGTAATGTTTCTCAACCAAAGCTGCCTACTAGTATTTAACAGGGCCATCCATTCTTGGTGTCTACTACCTGTTTCCTATCCCTTTGCTTTGCCATCCCTCTTTTATTTATTTCTCCCTGTCACCTCCCTTTTCTTTATTTTCCTACCTTACTCCCAATGTCTGGCATGGGAAACTCTTAGCCAGCCAAGAAGATGTGGCCCATCATAGTGGGGACTTCCCATTTAGTAGGGCAGTAAATGTGCTATAGGTTTCAGACAGCTTTACAGGCATTTTCTGAACTCTGTAATCCCAAGTACTGTAGATCCACCACCTTTGATAGCCCACTTAAATTTCAGATGGGTTGACGACGCAACTAACATAGGAAACCACTGAGCAGCACTGATCATATGATGCAAAATCAGAAGGAAAATAAGAACATAAGAACATAAGAAGAGCCATGCTGAATCGGGCCTCAGCCCATCTAGTCCAGCATTCTGTGTCACACAGTGGCCCACTAGTTGTACACAGGGATCTCTAGCAGAAAGGAGGGCAAAACCCTCACCTGCTCCCGACCCCCACAACCAGTACCGGGAAAATCCTGCCTGCCTCCATCAACACAGAGGTGGCACTTGGATGTCCATTTCAGTAGCTACTGATTCCCTTGGTATCCATGAATCTGTCTAATCCTGCCTTGAAGCTGTCCAGGCTGACGACCCCCACAACCAGTACCCGGGGAAAATCCTGCCTGCCTCCATCAACACAGAGGTGGCACTTGGATGTCCATTTCAGTAGCTACTGATTCCCTTGGTATCCATGAATCTGTCTAATCCTGCCTTGAAGCTGTCCAGGCTGACAGCTGTCACAACCTCCTCTGGAAGTGAGTTCCATAACCCAATGACCCTCTGGGTGAAGAAATATTTCCCTTTATTAGTCCTAACTTTCCTACCTTGGAGCTTTAGGGAGTGCCCCCTAGTCCTAGTATTGTGTGACAGAGAAAATAATTTTTCTTTATTCACCTTTTCTATCCCATGCATGATTTTATACACTTCGATCAAGTCACCTCTTAAACGCCGTCTTTCAAGGCTGAAAAGACCTAGGCGTTGCAACCTGATTTCATAAGGGAGCTGCTCCATCCCTTGGATCATATTTGTTGCCCTTCTTTGTACCTTTTCCAGTTCCGTTATATCCTTCTTGAGGTGCGGAGACCAGAATTGTACACAGTACTCCAGATGTGGCCTCACCATAGATTTGTAGAGAGGCAATACAACATTTGCCGACCTATTTTCGATTCCTTCCTGATCATGCCAAGCATAGAATTTGCTTTTTCACTGCTGCAGCGCACTGGGTTGACACCTTCATTGAGCTGTCCACCAAAACCCCAAGATCCCTTTCCTGGTTTGTCTCAGAAAGCTTTGATCCCATCAGTTGATAAGTGTATTTGGGGTTCTTTTCCCGATGTGCATGACTTTACACTTGTTTAGGTTAAAATGCATTTGCCACTTTGTTGCCCATTCACTCAATTTCGAGAGATCTTTCTGGAGCTCTTTACAGTCAGTTTCATTTTTAACTACCCTGAACAGTTTAGTGTCATCTGCAAACTTTGCTACCTCACAATTTACATCTACATCCAGATCGTTTATGAATAAATTAAAAAGTAACGGTCCTAAAACTGAACCTTGGGGTACGCCACTTCTCACCTCTTTCCACCCAGAGAAGTGTCCATTTATTACCACCCTTTGTTTCCTACAGTTTAGCCAGGTTCCAATCCAGGACAAGACCTGTCCCCTGATTCCATGGCTGAAGAGCTTATTTAGGAGCCTTTGGTGAGGGACTTTGTCAAAAGCCTTTTGAAAGTCAAGGTAAACAATATCGACTGGGTCCCCTTTATCTATGTGTTTATTTACACCCTCAAAGAATTCTATCAAGTTAGTAAGACATGATTTGCCTTTGCAGAAACCATGTTGATTTTCCTTCAGCAATGCCTGTTCTTCTATGTGCTTAGTAATTTTTTCTTTAATAATGGTTTCCATCACTTTGCCTGGAACTGAGGTTAGACTAACTGGCCTATAATTTCCTGGATCACCCCTGGATCCTTTCTTGAAGATCGGAGTTACATTTGCCTCCTTCCAGTCCTCGGGTACAGTGCCTGATCTTAGAGAAAGGTTATATATTTTGGCTAGAATTTCAGCAATTTCACACTTGAGTTCCTTAAGAACTCTGGGGTGGATGCCATCTGGCCCTGGTGATTTGTTGACATTTAGTTTAGTAAGGCATGTGAGAACATCTTCCTTGTTTATCTCTATCTGGTTTAATTCATTTAATTCCCTCCCTGAAAAAAACTGACTCAGCTGCAGGCATATGTTGTCTGTCCTCCTGTGTGAAAACGGAGGCAAAGAAGTCGTTTAGCCGCTCAGCAATCTCCTTGTCTTCACTTATCGTCCCTTTCTTACCATTTTTCGTCAAGTGGCCCAACTGCTTTTCTAGTTGGGTTCCTGCTTCTGATGTACTTAAAGAAGTTTTTGCTATTTTTTTAATGTTCTTAGCTATATGTGCCTCAAAATCTCTCTTGGCTTTCCTGACGGTTGCTTTGCATTTAGTTTGCCAGAGCTTGTGTTCCTTTCTGTTCTCCTCAGTAGGAAGAGCCTTCCATTTCTTAAATGAGTTTTTCTTCTTTCCAATCACATCTTTTACTTCATTTGTAAGCCATACTGATGTCCTCTTGGACTTTCCCGGCCTCTTATTTTAGGAATGCATTTTAGTTCGGCTTGTTTTATAGTATTTTTAAACAGTTTCCAAGCATTTTGGAGGGATTTGATTTTTTACTGTTCCTTTTAGTTTGTTCTTTACTATTTTTCTCATTTTGGTGAAATTCCCTTTGTGAAAATTTAAGGTCTCTGTGTTAGTTTTCACTGACAGTTTGCTATCAAACTTAAGTTGAAGGTTATTGTGTTGTGGTCACTGGTACCTATGGGCTCAGTTACAAGGACATCTTGAACGAGATCTTGTTCATTTGTTAGCACCAAGTCCAGGATCCCCTTTCCCTGGTTGGTTCCATGACCATCTGCTCAAGGGAATAATCAGCTAGCATGTCGAGGAACCTTGTCTCTCTTTCATGCGTAGAACAAGAATTTAGCCAATCTATTCGGGATAGTTGAAGTCCCCCATTATGACTAATTTATTGCTTTTTGAGGCCTGTTTAATTTCATTTTCCAGATAGCAGTCTGCCTCTGGAGTTTGGTTGGGAGGGCGATAGCAGATCCCTAATGCTAGATTAGTTTTTGTCCTGGGACTTTTATCCACAATGTTTCTGTAAGTGGGTTTGAATTTTCTTGAAATTCTAATTCATGAGATTCTAGCTCTTCATTTATGTACAAGGCCACACCGCCACCGTTTTTCCCTCTCCTGTCTTTCCTGTACAGTTTATAACCTGGAATTTTTGTGTCCCAATTGTTTTCCTCTGTCCACCAGGTTTCTGTTATGCCAATAATATCAATATTTTTTCTTTTTCCAAACATTCCAACTCCCTATTTTTGTTCGAAGGCTTCTAGCGTTTGCGTACAGACATTTATATTTATTGCTCTGGTGCCCTTTCAACTTTGGCTGTTTATGAGAATTTGTAGAAGGCCTACCATGTCCTACCTCTTGACTACTTTCTATCTTTTCTGTTGACTCAGCCATTTGTGCGTAAATTTCATCCTCCATACTTGGCGTTTCACCCTCTCGAACCGGAAGCTGGCCAGCTCCTGTCGACTTTCCCTAGGAATCAGTTTAAAAGCTGCTCTGAAGCCTTTTTAATATTATTTGCCAGCAGTCTGGTTCCATTTTTCGTTCAAGTGTAACCCGTCCCTTTTGTACAGGTCTGGCTTTCCTGAAAATGTTCCCCAGTTCCTAACAAATCTAAATCCTTCCTCTCGACACCACTGCCTCATCCACGCATTGAAGCTCCTGAGCTCTGCCTGTCTGGCTGTCCCAAGGCTGGCGTGGAACAGGTAGCATTTCGAGAATGCTACCTTTGAGGTCCTGGACCTTAATCTTCTACCTAGCAACCTGAATTTGGCTTCCAGGACCATCCGCTTAGCCTTCCCAATGTCATTGGTACCAACGTGTACCACGACCACTGGCTCCACCCCAGCACTATCCACCAGCCTATCTAGATGCCTCGTGATGTCCGCGACCTTTGCACCCGGCAGGCAATTTACCATGCGGTCATCACGTCCATCACAAACCCAGCTTTCTATGTTCCGGACAATCGAATCACCCACTACAAGAAGCCCCCCTCCTACCACCCGTCGAGAAGTATCTTCGGTGCACGAAGATATGGGCTCAGCCTCTGAGGAAGGGGTCCCAACTAAGGAGCCGATCCTCTTCCTCAGACTGATGTTCTCCTGCCCAAGACCCCCATTTTCCAAGGCAGCTGGAGGGCTGCTCGGCACGGAGTGGGATGCTCCTATTGCATCTCTGGAGATCTTATCCTCCAGCCTCACTTCCTCTCTGTGCTTCTCCAGGTCTGCTACCTTGGCTTCAAGGGAAGAAACACGTTCCCTGAGAGCCAGGAGCTCGCTGCAGCGAACGCACACCCAAGACTTCTGCCCGGCAGGCAGATAGTCATACATGTGACACTCGATGCAAAACACTGGGAAACCCCTCCCGCTGCTGGCTGACTACCTCCATTTCTTATTAATATGGGTTTTTTGTAGATTAACTGTTTGTTGTGGTCTTAATTTACTTAATTTGATTTTTTTTACAAGTCTTTGGATATTTCTTTTCCGACTTGTTACAAGTTTATATAGCTCTATCGCGCGATAGGCGCGCGGGCTGTTAACAAAGACCTAAAACAGAAACTAGGCTAACTCCTCCCACCTGGCAGGATGTGAGTCAGCTGGGAGCTGCTGTAGCAAGCCCCACCCCTTTCCTTGCTTAAGGCAACTTGGAAGGGAAAAACAACTGCTTCTTGCTGCTGCTAACAAAGACCTAAAACAGAAACTAGGCTAACTCCTCCCACCTGGCAGGATGTGAGTCAGCTGGGAGCTGCTGTACAAAGCCCCACCCCTTTCCTTGCTTAAGGCAACTTGGAAGGGAAAAACAACTGCTTCTTGCTGCTGCTAACAAAGACCTAAAACAGAAACTAGGCTAACTCCTCCCACCTGGCAGGATGTGAGTCAGCTGGGAGCTGCTGTAGCAAGCCCCACCCCTTTCCTTGCTTAAGGCAACTTGGAAGGGAAAAACAACTGCTTCTTGCTGCTGCTAACAAAGACCTAAAACAGAAACTAGGCTAACTCCTCCCACCTGGCAGGATGTGAGTCAGCTGGGAGCTGCTGTAGCAAGCCCCACCCCTTCCCTTGCTTAAGGCAACTTGGAAGGGAAAAACAACTGCTTCTTGCTGCTGCTAACAAAGACCTAAAACAGAAAACAGAAAAAATAGCTACTTATATTATGGTCACATGTCAGTGTTTTTGTTTCCCCCTTGTATTGAAAATTCTGTTATTTATGATATTTTATTTTTATCTGATTATAGGTCAGGTCTGTCATCTATAGGTTCACTCAGGATTAGTTTTATTGAATTCAGGAGGGCTTACCCCAGGTAAAGAGAAATAAGATTTCAGCTCTGATCCATCTGATATTGCCACACTTGTTTGCTTGCATTTCCGTTTGTTGATCAATCTATCAATGCTGGCTTTTTATAGTCTCCCTGAAAAAGCTCACTCTCCTGGGCTTTACATAATGTAGCTGAGAGAATTTTAGAATAGCCCAAAGGCAGCTACTCTGTCTTATGGCATCCTCTGAGACCCACTTCAGCTTACCTTTTAAATATTGAATTGCTTTTAAATTTGCTTAGATGCAGCATAAAGCAGCCCAATCTCAGGCTCACTGGTGTATTCTCTGCATCAGCTTGGGTTCAGTTGTTTGTATACATCAGAAATCATGTGCATGTGGATATGGAATGAAGCTGTGTATGTTTCTAAGATGAAAATATGAAATATAGATGCCATACTCTGATATTTATTTTTAAGGAGATTTATTATTTGGAATCATAACCTGAGAGCTGAGTATAAAAAGGGGGAAATATTTCTATTATCTATAGCTCATACCAATCCCTGCTTTCCTTTGAGTTGACTTATGCAACTAAGAATGATGAAGCCAATGTACAATGGTAGAAAACATGACTATACCCATTATTGTTATTGTTATTATTATTACCAGCTTGGGGACCCAGCAGTGCCCGGGTTATTTGAGAAAGGCATTGTGTTCCAAGGTTGGTCTTTGGTACTTCAAGTCCCATCATCCATGGTCCACTCTCCTCCAAACTGCAGTAGAAGATAGAGTGGGTCATGGGGGCTCTGTGTGCCAAGTATGGTCTTTATCGGTCTTTGTTGGGGGCCGCAGTGATCTTGGGCAATGAGTAGAGGTAGTTGAAGTCCCATCATCCATGGTCTGCCCTCCTCTAAACTGTAGAAGGATGGAGACTGATTCTGGTGATGAAAGCCTTTGACAACACACAGAAGGATCTCTGTCACAGTTCTTCATGGTGTAGTATTTTAGCCAGGACCATGGTTAGAGAGTCCATGCCTGGTGAGGATATGCTGAACGAGACAGGCCAGGAAAGAGAAACTAACTCATCAGGTTGAAGATAAGCCACAGAGGTTTATTGCGATTCGGCCTAAAAGGATGCAAGTAAAGCAATTTGCTTCCAAATGTAGAAGCACAAACATATAAAGAAATACAAGACATCTTATACAGTTCTGACAGCTATTCGGACTTCCTGCTACCTCCCCTGCTTGACCAGATGATAATTGTTTGTTTATTTATTTATTTGAAATATTTTAAACCCCGACATTCTCAGCTCCTAAGAGGAACTCAGACCGACAACGAGCTTGTATTCAGTGCTAACATATAAAATCTAAAACATCATAAATTTACACTAAAATTATCAATACAAATACAATAAATACATTTAAAAAGCCTTTCGCCAAAATAAAATCGAGTCCAACTTAATCCGTATATTCGGTCCATATCTAGTGGTTAGCGACTTTAGTTGATTCGCAATCTCCTCCTTCATTCTGCGAAGGCCTCATTGCACAACCATGTTTTCACCTGCTTCCTAAAAGTCAGGAGGGAGGGGGGGGGGGGAACTCAGAGCAGATTACAGATACACATACTAGCAGACAATTCCTGCTATTTTTCCCATACACAATATATAGACAAACAGAGGCAAACTCTGGCCACAAGTGGGAGCTGACACACTCCTCATCTCTCAGCGTCCCTTGTTGTTCCTTCTGCATTCCTGGAGTTCTTTTAATGGCCTCATAATTCAGTCAAAATTTGCCTCCACGCTTAATGTGGTACCTTAAGCTCCTACTTGACAGATGCAACTGTCTTTTGGGCTGCAAAGTTCGACAGCAGGCTACACTTAAAGGTCGAGCACCCACCTCGACCCGGGCAGGCCTTGAACTCATGACCTACTGGTCAGAGAGATCTTATGCAGCTGACACTTAGCCAGCTGCGCCACATTCCCAGATCTGATTTCATTTGGGAGGAAATTCCACAGCTGGGGGGCCACCACAGAAAAGGTCCTGTTCCTCATTGCCACCAGACGCACCTGCGAAGGTGGTGGGACTGAGAGCAGGGCCTCTCCAGATGATCTCAACACTCTTGACGGTTCATAAGGGAGAATACGTTCAGACAGGTAAACTGGGCTGGAGCCATATAGGGTTTTGTAGGTCAACACCAGCACTTTGAATTGTGCTCGGAAGCTGGTGGCAGCCAGTGGAGCTGGCACAACAGGAATTGTGCACTCCTGTACCCTGCTCCCGTTAATAATCTGGCTGCTGAGCACAGGACTAATTGCAGCTTCCAGGCAGTCTTCATAGGGCAACCCCACGTAGAGAGCATTGCAGTAGTCTTTATGGGATGTAATCAGAGCGTGGACCACCATGGCCAAGTCTGACTTCCTAAGGTATGGGCGTAGCTGGCACACAAACCTAAGCTGTGCAAAATTTATTATGCATTAATAACTAAGTTACCCTACCTGGGATTTCAACCACCACTATTATTATTCCAATTAAGAACTTGAGAAAGATATTGATCAACTTTTATTTAAAAAATCTAAATATATAACAAATCTAAAACCAAAACTTTCACACATCTCAATGTCTAAATTCTAAGTGACGTTAGGTGATTGCAACACCTCTTGCATTTTTCAAGGTTCAGTGTAATATGGACTTTATTGCATCAGCCTGTTCTGTTGTCTCATCAAAGTTACTCATTTATTTACTTAAGCAAAAAATGGAAACATTTAATTACTGGGAAAAGATTTAAGTAAGAAATAAGAAAGGAAATTATGGACTTCATTAAATGTACCAAGCTCCAACATAACTCTTTCAAAATAATGTGTCATACTAACAGATCACTAACAGGATAGCAAAATAATTCTATGGGACATCCAGGGCACTTCTACACAGCCCTAAAACCTGTTTCGTCATGGATTCTTGTCCCCACTCATCCAGCCAAACCCCAGGCTTTCCCGGGTGGATGAGGAGTGCCTACATGCCATCCTGATTGAAATTGGGATGACATGAAGCCACCCCAAACCCCCCATTTCCCCCCTAAACTTACTAAAAAGGTCCCTGACTGCCATAAATCCTTTTCTTGCATCCTCTTGGCACAAGAAAATGATACCGGAGGAGATGGGAGGGATGAAGAGGAAAATCCTTCCTTGCAACTCCCTCTCCCCCAGTGAGAGGACTCATGTGTCATTTTCTCATGCCAGGAGGACACGGGAAGAATATTTATGGTGGCTAGGGACCTTTTAAAATAAGTTTTAGAGGAAAATAGGGGGTTGAAAATAGAGGGTAGGCACTCTCCCACACCTTGGGTTCCAGGATAGCAGTGGAGACATACCCCCAGGATCTCAGAATGTGACCCTGGTAATCAGTCCCCACAGGCCCAATACCTTATTAGATCCAGGCCTTTCAAGAAGGCCTGGATCCAATGAGTTATTTTATTAATTCAGAAGAAACCAGGGAAACCTTGGTTTATTCCGGGTAATTTGTTTTACCAAGGGAATCATTTGGGTGCCTCTGCTCAAAACCAAGACAGGTCCCACATTTTAGGAGTGTCTGGATGGGCCCTCAGTCATACTGCTTTGTTAGTTCAAAGCGATTCAAATATGTTTTGACTTGATTTGGAGGATAGGTCCAAATCACCTTGAGCCAGGTCTGGAACTGGTGGCACAGCTTTATGGAATATATTACTGGATCAGAATGACTAATGCTATTGTTATGCACTATAAATCAGCTTTATTGTCTGATGGAATAAGGAGAGCCATCCTTGTCCTAGAAAACTACAAATTCTGTGTTGTATTTCAGCTCTGTTTTGGAAAATACAAGCTATTAGCAGAGAAGAATTGAAATATTCGCTCTCGTTTGATGAAGATAGTAATATAAATGTTCAAAAATACATTTATGCAGTGCGATAAAGGATAATCAATCTTCTTAGACAGTTTGAGATGTCCTTTCATACCCTAAAATGGTCACTGCAATTCATTGTATTTTCATTCATTATATGGTTTTTCAGCTTTTAAGATAATTATTATTTCCTTATGCATTCAATCCTGCATTGTGAAAACTGCATTTATATTTGTAGGAATACAGTACATATATGCCCTTAAACCAAAATGGTCTTCCTAACAACATGATTCTAATATTGATAGAATAAGGGTGGGTGGGTGGAAAGAAAGAGTATATTTGTAGGGAATGTGTGAAAACAATCTGAAAGATGTTAAAGCCAAGATGTTTCTGGTTATTACAGAAAATGCAGACAGCATTTACTCTTGTGTTAGCCAAAGTATTATCTTAGAAATGCAATGCAACCCACTTCATTTGCCAAGGTCAGCAAGAAAGGTGGGCAGTCTCCAAACCTTTTAATGAGGTTTCTGGTCTTTTGTGCTGTTATTCTGCCCAAGTCCACTCTTTTTGTCCCTGGTGTCTTCATGTGGTCACCTTTGTCCTCTACCTTCTGCCCTCTTTGCTCCTTATTAACACATCTCTCTTCAAGCCTTCAGCTAGGAAAAGATGCTCAAGCATCATAAATGTGGCCTAATCATTGGAATATAATTGCAGTCCTGTTAGCATGACTTGGATGCTCCTGGTTTTGAGGGCAGATGAATTCCATTCATTCTTGCTTTGAACTCTGACCTCTCAGCTGTACCTTTCTTTCTGTCAATTTCACCTTCATTGACACCTTATATACCAATGCTGTTGGATAATTAAGGCTGTTCAAAAAATTGGGCTTGTAATATGCTTTGCAACTCAGCATCCCATGCTCATTTACTTTTGAATGAAAATTAATCCCATTTGGCGAATTTCATAAGCTTTCCATATATTTCACTTGTAATAGCCATACCAATCTTTCGTACAGCTCTTGATTCATCAGTACTTCAGTACATTGGTGGATGCTTTCAGGTTTAATTCTATCTGCTCTACAGACATTTTCCAGCATCTTGCTATTGGGTTTCGGACTGGTACTGCTTTTTGTTCCTTTGGGACAAGTGACTTTTGACCGAAGGTATGTCTTCACTGGCATTTTATTGAAAGGATTTTTTAATGGGATGGGGTTATTTCTGCAATTCAGGTTATTAAAGAGCACAGTCTGTGGCCACTTGTTTACCAACAGAAGAAGAAATTAATGTATATGAATTTTCACTGCCATGTAGCACAGCAGTTCTGCTGTGCCTGAGGGCAGGGAATAGTCCCTGGGGTTCCATTAGCTTTAGGGCCTGCAGCAGCAGATGTGGATTCAGAGGATGAGCTAGATGATTGGGGTGAAGCACAGGGCCCTTCGGATGAGCCTCGCTCGCCTGCAGAGAGCTTGGCATGGGATGAGATGATGTTTGGGCCCAGCATAGATTCCGATCACCAGGTGGAGATGGGAAGCAGCGAAGGGAGTTATGAACACCCGGGAGGAATTCCCAAGAGTTTGAAAGTGAAAACATGGACGAAGCCGAATGGGAAAGTGCTAGGGAGGAAAGTTCTCAGGAAGATAGCGACACAGCTGCTGAGAGGCAAGGTCGCTCCTTCGATAGGAGACGGGACATTGAGTCTACCAGGAGGGCTTGGTCTAGGGTCCTAGACCGACCGAGGTCCGTGAGCAGAGTGGAGACGGAGAAGCTTGCTTTGAACTCTGACCTCTCGGGTGTACCTTTCTTTCTGTCAATTTCACCTTCATTGACACCTTATATCCAAAAGCTGTTGGATAATTAAAGGGTGTTCAAAAATTGGGCTTTAATATGGCAACCCGCCCAAACCCCTGCTTTTAATTTTCTTTTGAATGAACTTCACTGGCATTTTATTGAAAGGATGTTTTTTTAATGGGATGGGGTTATTTCTGCAATTCAGGTTATTAAAGAGCACAGTCTGTGGCCACTTGTTTACCAACAGAAAAAAGAAATTAAT